>OX243811.1:41440775-41485775 GCA_945859605.1 Lumbricus rubellus | reverse complement strand
GCTAGAGTTCACTTGAGAAATCCTTCAGTTGTCAAGATTGCATTCAAACACCTTGACCTGCCTGCACATTGGCAAAAAATCGAGGTACATGTATGCCTATAATTAATTATATTATTAAGATCCATCGTGAATTATAGAGATTGGACATAAACAGCCGCACTTGTTAAGAAGCTATTGAACATTGTGCACGTATTTAAAACAAATTGGCCTCGACGACTGACACGAGCTTCACCAATGACCAATTGACCATGGTCAATAATTATTATCAAAACGGGTGTTATTGGTCTGAGTCTCTTTTTGGATACTTGTTGAGCAGCGAAGCGTGAATTAAAGTTCTGCGTCGATACCAGGAACCTCCTTCTAGTCCTCCTCCTCCTCTTCCTCCTTCTTCTCGTCCTAGTCCTCTCCTCCTTCTTCTTCTCCTCTTCTTCCTCATCCTTCTCCTCGTCCTCCTCGTCCTCACCCTCCTTGTCCTCCTACTCGTCCTCCTCGTCCTCGTCCTTCTCCTCCACCTCCTTTTCCACTTCTTCCCTCTCCTGCTCCTCTTCCTGCTCCTCTTCCTCCTTCTTCTCTTCCTTTTCCTCGTTCTCCTCGTCCTTTTCATTCTCCTCCTTTTCCTCCTCCTCGTCCTTCTCCACGTCTTCCTCCTTCGCCTCCTCTTGCTCCTCCTCCTGCTCAGCTTCCAGGCAGAATCGGTTGTTATGCAGAGCACAGATATGGAATAGTTCCCTCCCCCCCCACCCAGCGCCCCCTCCCCAACTGTCGGTTGATCGACTGACGGAATAAGAATGATGAGTGGAAATGGATTCTGTCTATTTACTGTCAGTCGAGTCATTCGCTTCTTTATCTCTTCTTCTTCTTCTTCTTCTTCCTTCGTTTCATATCAACCTCCCAACTGACTCATTCCGACAGATTATCATTCGATTGCCCGTCGCTGACCTCTTCACCTCATAACTCCCACCCACCCCACTCCACTCCACTCTATCCCCTCCCCCACCAGCTGGAGAAGGACGGACGGACGAAGTCACGAAGGACGAAAGACCTGCAGTCTAAGACTCCGTCTCTGCTTTATGGGAAGATTGACTAAGGGATTTTGAAAGTCAGTCGCCGGCGAGTTCCTTTACATTTGTCAGTGTTTAATCTACGTGTAGACGTCTCTGGGGAAAGTTTCCCCAGGAATGACATTCCACAAAAATTCTAGGAGTGTTGTATACATGTAAATACCGTAAAATATGTACCATTGCTTTCCAGAAAATGAAATACGTAGCAATTCCTTCCCCCAGAAATTCGACATATCAACATAATAATAATCTTCGTTTAATGACACAATCTAACAAACCGCAGAATGATTACAGGTACAGAGTATACGAAATACGGTCCACTATAGCACGACACGCAGGTCGGCTTTACAGCAGTGCGTTCGGTAACTTAACACTATGGCCTAAGTACTGGATCACTTCTGGTTCGGCCAAGCCAGAAGTGCGGGGGCTATCTTATTTTCAGCAGAACCCGAGTCAAGCAACACAACACAATTGCACATAACCTAATATGCACGAAAATGGCAACGAAATTTGGGAGAAAGACAAATGTCATCAGCTTTTAAAGTTGCGAAAAACGTATGTCTTAAGAGGAATTCTAACAGAAAAACACTTTCAAACCATACGAAAGAGAAATTTCAACTGAAAAACCGATCGAAAGACTAAAATGGTATATTTTTAAATGGTCTATTTTCGGAAATTGTGACAGAAAAACAAAAAAGGGTCGTCGGAAAAGATTACTTACGACAGGGATGATATCGTCAGTGGCTCAGCAGGCGGTTGTCGTCTGCCCCCAAACGATCGTCCCCCCGGAAATCCGAATCTTCCAACCCCCCCCCCCCCCAAGCAGATGGATTAGATTAAACACTAACACTTGCTCGACGGGATTTTTACTGACCCAGCGGGTTTTCCGAAATTGGATTTGTCGCATATTATAAAAGCAATTTATATTCTGGAACTTTTTTCTCGCCATTCAACAAGCTATTACGAACAAATGCGGCGTATTCTAAAGAGTGCGAAAAGTATGTCTACATCTATCGCAAATTCGTATGCGCGGACATGTAGGCTAGGCTTGTAAACGTTGCACAGTGCTCGATTTTATCTGTCTAACATAATCTTTTTAGACAAAGGCTTCGTCATAATCTCATAATTACTTCTTTCCAGGTCGTCTTAAATTGGTCTGTGACTCAGTAGTCTGAATTATAAACCTAGGTCAGATAGGTCACACATCTAAATTTATATCTTGATGTTCGTGACGTCAGTTGATTAGTATAGTTTTACAGTTACATATTTATTTCGTCAGTTACTGTACGGTTCTACGTTTTTACATGACTCATATTTGGATGCCTCTTGGCACCGATGCAATCTTTCAGGCTTCACCCATTTTCCGGTGGCCTATCATTTTATTTGGTGTAATGTTGTAAACGAATATCTAAATTCTAAACAGATGTTTGTTTCGTTCATCTGAAGCTAACGAAGTGGCAAAAATAATTATGATTAAAGAAAACTTACAATTCAAAGATGGAAGCTTGTTTTGGACAGCAAGAAAAATACACAGATAAAGTTAAGCACCTTGTTTGTTCAGTTGATGCTTCTTAGCACAAAACCGAATAAGTCAGAGACAATCTATCCTTAGTCTTTGTATCCCATGGTATTCCACGGCCACCAATGAGCAGGAATCATGGTCCAGCTTTGGATGAGTCGCCCGTATCCTGCTTAACTGTGAAAGATCCGGTTGAGAAATCATCTCGTCTAGACAGGAAAGACTTCAGAGAGATAGTGTTAGAACGATAGCAGCAAGATGTAACTATAGACAAATAACAGACCTATAACATTATTTATCCAAGAAATCCATTGGATGAGAGTGAACCAATGTAGAAGCGATCGATTCAATTAGATTCCCTGTTGGAAATTGAAGCAAAATGTTATTTCAATGTTATTTCAATTGTTCCCTGTCACAGGATTAAGTCGCCGCCTTACACAACAAGGTTTCGGATGTTGGTTTAACATAGACATGATGAGAAATTTGTGTGCACTGCAGCAGAGAACGAAGTAAGCATTTAGAGTTTAGACTCATAATGACTGCATTGTGAAGTATAAGTCACTCGTCCATCGTTCGTACAAAGCAACCTCTGCTGGATAATGACGACTGGCGCCGACGCGAAAGACGACCGATGTCTCTGTTGTAACTGTTATAATAATTGATGGTCGTATTACATTTCGTAATGATTACGAACGACTGAACTCAGAGGAAAAGAATAGAAAGAAGACGAAGAAAAAGAAGAAGGAGGAGGAGAAGGAGAAGGAGGGGAGGGGGAGGAGGTGATGATGATGATGATGATGATGATGATGATGATGATGATGATGATGATGATGATGATGATGATGATGATGATGATGATGATGATGATGATGATGATGATGATGATGATGATGATGATGATGATGATGATGATGATGATGATGATGATGATGATGATGATGATGATGATGATGATGATGATGATGATGATGATGATGATGATGATGATGATGATGATGATGATGATGATGACGACGACGACGACGATGATGATGATGGTGATGATGATGATGATGATGATGATGATGATGATTATGATGATGATGATGATGATGATGATGATGATGGTGATGATGATGATGATGATGATGATGATGATGATGATGATGATGACGATGATGATGATGATGATGATGATGATGATGATGATGATGATGATGATGATGATGATGATGATGATGATGATGATGATGATGATGATGATGATGACGATGATGATGAAGATATTGGTCCAGAGACTCCAGACGATCAATCATCATCGTCCTCTTCAAATCTCAGCATCTGCATCAGCTACAGCAGCAGCAGCAGCAGCAGCAGCAGCTGCTCCGAGATGATCAAATGCGTTCGTTGATGAGGCGGATTAGAATGTCTCTTATTCTTCTGCCTCCAATTTACAATATTTCCGTTGAGTAGCCGGCCAGGAAGAAAAACTCTCATCATAATTCAACTTCACCTATTGTAAATCTGTCATTCTTTGAATATATCAGACTACCTCAACATAAAAGATGAACAAAGTTTGCAACTATTCGACCGAATACGAACACATAATAGGACCAGTGTACAAAATAGGTCCCCATATTAAATTTTGAAAGTTTCAGTTCAGAACATTTTATACATTATATTAAAAGTAAACAATTGACTATAATAATTATTAGGCTATGTAATTTTAGCATCATTCTGCAGCAGCATATGCATGAATGATATCACGTGGCCCCTATTTGTATTCGGTACGACCGCTACTAATCGGTCGAATACCGAATAGCCTAGCTACATTGTATTTGAGCCGCTATTCGGTCTTGAAGCGAATACGAAGCAAATGTTCGGTACCGCCCTATTAATAGGAAGGAAACATATAATTTATTATAGTTATTTATATAATTAATCTCTCTGGGGGATTCTAACAGAAAACAGTGCGAAAGAGAAATTTATTAGACCTATATAAATAATTCTAATTAATTATATAATTACAATTAATGCATATTCTTCTAATTTGTCATTTTGTAAAGATTTTGAAGAGTTGAGATTGCAAGCGTGATAGATTGTCACCGCAGATCTCGTCAGTTTTTGTTTCATCCATACGTAAATATGCAAACAAATGCATTGTACATATACATGTATAATCATACATACACAAATGCTATGCATACACACACATGCATGAGTCTGCACACATCTTTCAACTACTGGGTCCGCCAATAGCCTACTTATTTTTTGGCAAAGGGGTTGCTGTAGATAACTACGCGATCGAGAAAGAAATGCAGGAAGTTTAAATGACCAATCTGATGTGATGGACGGCGTGGATTAAAAAGAGACAAAGTTATGCAGACTGTTGCTGCTGCAGGAATATGAAATTGAAGCTAAATCACGATTTCCTTCCGGCACTTATGCATTCATTAGACGCCAGCGAAAATAATAACAATATTAATGATTGACAGCTTGAAGGCGAATGGGAGGAGGAGCCGCCATGAAATGCAAATCAACGAAAAATTATGTCAGATTTTCATAGTTAATTAGCCAAAGAAATCTAATTAGAAGACTCCATCGCTGTCAGAGACAGAGAGAGAGACGGCTATCTCAGACCAATCAACAATTGGAAAAGAACAATCGCCAGAGGAATCTGTCTGTCCAGTTGACCAATGTCCGTCGTCCAGTTGACCAGTCCAGATGGCCAATATCTGTCCGTCCAGATGACCAGCTCCCATTTGTCAAAGTGACCAGTCTCTGTCCGTCCGTCCAAATGACCAGTCTGCCGGTCCAGTTGGCCAGCGCATGTCTGATTAATAAAATAATATTAATTAGTGGCTTCTATCGCACCAGTGTCTAGTGCACCAGACATCAACCGGTGATACACAAAAAAACTAGGGCTGTTGACTTAATCGCGTTAACGCGTGCGATTAACGCGTTAAAAAAATTTGCGATTAAAAATTTTAACGCATTAATCGTACGCGTTAATTACATCTGATTAAAATGAAATCAGAGGCAGAAAAACTCGTTTTAAACGGAAGGATCATACTTAAAACTAGTGATATATTCTTTGGCAAATACTCCAAAAAAGAATTTGAGTATTATTGTAGCAATTCTTTGCTCAATTACCGCCTGCGTGCGAACCAGAACATGCATTTAACGCTAGCGATGAACCGTCGACATCGGCCGCATCGTATCGTCCACTAAGGTTGTTTCTCACCCCGTCAGACTACGTATCCAGGAGATGGCAAGACCAGTGGATCCAGGTTTCAAATGATAAATGTTTACAGAAGGACAACTGAGACGAGGTATGGCAAGAATTGCAACCTCTTGTGAAAATTTTGACTAAATAAATGAGTTCAATATAGTGGACCAACTATTGTTGATTTGAAGGAAATGTATTGCGATTAATTTAGCGTTAATTGCGATTAAAAAAATTAATCGTGCGATTAATTTCGATTAAAATTTTTAATCGGACATCATCAGTCCTTTGCGTGCAGTTCTGCACATCGGGCAATGCAGCTCCTCCATTCTTCTTAATCGGACAACAGCCCTAAAAAAACAAGAGCTAACCCTTTGGAGGATAGGTGGGATATATCACACGCCATTGTTAACCTTGAAGAATGGCATATCAAGCTAAAAGTTCCAAATATTTAGAGAATTGGACCAAGAATATGATTCCAAAATTTCATGAGATAAAAAAGGTGAACGGAAAAAATAGGCCTATATGGATCTTTCAACTTCATATGCCGAAATTTCAGTTTACAAGCAATTTTCTGCTATATTGAAGATATTTGAAAAACAGTTTGGCTTACTTTTTTGAATCACGGTGTATATAATTTGAGGTTCATTGTTCGATTTAGTCAATTTGGCAAACACCATATTAAATGTTTGCGTATCAAATTGGAACACATCTTTTGCTTGACTGGAAGCCTATGCAAATAATTACTTAAGGTTATGTGTTAAAATTTGATAAGTAAATAATTATTATGGTATTTGCTAAATTGTTCTGGGGACATTGGAGTTCAAGCTTTAGTTGCTGATAAAAACATGAAACAAGTCACAACAAAAAAGGTTGCTTGAAATTCTGGCATTTGCCAGAGACAGGAGGATAATGAAAATATATGACGATCATAAATATGAAGCAGATAGTCGGTGAGAGATGACCAGTATTTGCCTGTCCAGATGATAAGTCTCTCTGTTCAGAAATGAATAACTTCTTTCCCCTCCCGTTCTCCATTTCTGCTTCTCCCCTCGTTCTTTCGCGCTCTCTCCTTGGCAGTCCAAATAGCTGGTCTCTATCCATCCAAATGACCAGTTTCTGCCTGTCCAAAATGACGAGTCTCTGTCCGTCCTAATGAACAAATGACCAGTCTCTGTCCGTTCAAATGACCAGTCTCTGCCCGCCAAAATGACCAAATGACCGGTCTCTGCCCACCAAAATGACCAGTCTCAACCCGCAAAAACGACTCGACGATACAATGTACGAAGACCGTGTAGTAAACAAGGTCGTAGACTAACGGATGAACGAGAGGAGGAGGGACGACCGATGCTTATCTGCAGACGTCGCATAGGTTGACTTACGACTAGCCGTTCAAAGGCGAGTCGGTCGTGACATGGCTGCGAGGTCAAAGAAGGGCGCAAAGCAAAGGATGCAGTCGCTTGACATACGAGACGAACTATGCAAGCTGTCATGTTCGTTCACGGGGTCCCACTGCAACGGAGGTAGGAGTGTATCGTGGGCGGATGCAAACCAGGAGGTAGAGTGGGGGAGCATGCAAGCGGGGATGACAAGAGTCGTCGTAGAGGGAAAATATGATTATGAGTAGGAGGTGGGTGGCTTCAACTGAGTCGATGTGCATCAGATTTGTCTAGATGACGTAGGGGGGCACGGTGGTGTAGCGGTGAGTTCGGTGCCTTGGAGCCGGAGGGTTCCAGGTTCGAATCCACCTCAAAACCTCCGTTTAATGACCCTGAGCAAGTCTTTCACTCGCAATTGCTCGGGCGCTTTGGCGTGAAACGATGCAGTGTCTGCGCTGTAGTCGTGAGCAATAACTTTTTTAAAAGACTTTTCAATTTCTATTTTCTCTTTCACGTGAAAGAGAAAATAGAAATTGAAAAGTTCATTCTCCGCTGAGTGAAGAGCGTTGAATTCTAGTTAATAAATAGATCTATGGATGTGAGTGTTTGAACACTCATTCTTGTTAATTAATATTAATGTTAATATTAATATGCACCGATTAATTATTTAGCTTTTAATCTACGACGCTTAACGTATTGTTCATCAATTCTTCTGGTAGGCCTACACCTAATAGCGTCGCTCCGTTTAGAAGTTGTTTATTAAAAATTTAAAAATTTAATATCGTGACACTGTGTGAATTGACCGACAGGCCTATAGTATGCATACGAGCATTGAGCGGTAACTTCTCATTGGTGGTCATCTTAGACTTAGATGCTGTTGGTCGAGATCCTGATGTTGCCGAAGTTGCAATATTATGTCGTCGTATAGCCTACCAGCACTATGATTATGATGTAATAGTGCGGTACTTATTATGCAGCGCATCCGGCCATCTGTTATGCTGTAACACGACACGGCAGAGTTTGAAACGACCATTTTGACACAACCATCACTTGCTGCTGCGTTCAAACACTGTCTCTGTCTTTGTCACTGCATCTGTCTTTGTCTCTGTCTCTGTCTCTTTCTGTCTGTGTGTCAGTCTGTCTGTCAGGCTGTCTGGTTGTCTGGTTGTCTGTCTGTCTGTCTCACTCTCTTTCTCTTTTTCTCTCTCTCTCTCTCTCCATCTCTCTCTCTCTCTCTTTCTCTTTCTCTCTCTCTCTCTCTCTCTCTGTCTGTCTCTCTCTCTCTCTCTCTCTCTCTCTCTCTCTCTCTCTCTCTCTCTCTCTCTCCCTCATCAGCACTGTGTTCCATCATACATTGTAGTTGCGTTGCAAAAAAGAAACGCCATAATTGCTGCTCTTCAATAACGAGTGTCTCAAGGTCAACCCGATGTGAACAACAAATGTATGACGATGTGTTTCGTCTGCAGACTTCTTTTTATGTCCTTGTGTGCAGCAGCAGGACCCCGTAATGAAGCGTAACTTAACTGCAATGCAATCTGCCAATTGGATGCTTTGAATAGATCTGGTCAAACTCAAATCTTCACAGCGTTCTGTTCTGCAATTCCTATATTAAACGTTAATCTCATGCATAATTGTAGATCTACAACTAAGTTTATAGGAAACTCCTAAGGAAAGTTAACTGTGAGAAAATATAATATATTCAGCATTCAGGTAAAGAAAAGTTTAAATAATTATTTAAGCATTGTAAAGATATTCTCTTTAGCCGTGGTTGGGTCGGGAGCGCTTCTGAGTAGATACTTTTGAAGAGGCGCAATATAAATGTCTAAAATGAATGAATGAATTAATATTGACGATTTTCAATCACGAGCAAAATTTGAAGCAAATTATGTTTAATATGCTGCAGAAGAAATGATTGATAATCTAATATTCCTCTCAAGAGCATTAGTCTATAATATATTTAATTTCTTTTCAGGATGAAATATAAATTATAATACGCCTATGGACAGCATAAACGAGTCAGCGACAGATGTCCTACATTTGGAGCATTTGTAGATGGTATACGCAGCTAATCCATGAACCCAATTTTTCTGACACAATTGTGCCATTCTAACTGATTGATCGATTGATTGATTGGTTGGTTGATTGATTGATTGATTGAATTATTGATTGGTTGATTAATTGATGCAAAATTAAATGCAGTTTCAGGTAAATCTTATGCAGCCACATGAGAGGCTTTAGTTGCAGCCTATAAATTGAATTCAAACATATTGTAGTATATCGCCGGTGTTATATATATAAAAATGTAAATATATATATATATATATTTCAAAACGTATAGTCTACATATGTTATAACAGTTATATGGACAATGTTCTCGCCAGCCGATCAGACTGCCCCCATCTGACCTGCCTGTGTAATTTATTTCCCTTGGATCGATGACCGTTGAACGGACGAGATTTTTCATGTGTCGCTCTTGTCGTTGTACCAGTCATCATCGTCATCATCGTCGTCGTCGTTTCCGTTTTTTGTTGTCGTTGTGGGAGGCCGGTGCTTCCTCTTATCATCATCAAATGATCTTCGCTGAGAAGTGATTTTAATTAAATCTCTTTTCATTTTAAATCTATTTTTCATTTTAAATCTGTTTTTCTTCCAAATCTCTTCGTCGCAATTTATAATTAACTGCCGACAAACTCGCTTAGCCTCGTTGTCAATTGGCCTCAGCCTCGTCCTCAGTCGTACATCATCGCCCTCGTTTACAGAGGGATCGAAGGGGTGGGGTGAGGTGGGGTGGGCTGGGTGGAGGTAGATGGGGTGGGTAGGGATGGTTGAGTGGATGGGCTGGGTGGGGATGGTGGGGTAGGTGGGGTGGATGAGGCCGCCGACGCGGCTGGTTATGGGTAGTTTGTGCCGAACGGGCGTATGCGGTGGGAGACAGTACAGCGCCCATTATGTGGTCTCGGAAGCGATAACGCTGGGTATACTATTATTGATCCGATAAATTTTTGGTTGATGGTGGAAGATGGCGATCGGATGGAGAGAAGGGAAAGGCTTCTTCGCTTGATCCTCTTCTGCAGCAGCAGCAGCAGCAGCAACCCCATCATCATCATTCTTCTTCTCATGATCAGCAGTTCACCATCCTTCATCAGTTTAGGCCTATATATAAAAACTGTAATCGGTATTGTGATCGTCATTACCTCTTATACGTAAACCTTCTTCTTTCCACTATATTCGCTGGTATCATCATTATCCTGATCATGACCATCATCACGGCTATCATCAAAATCATCATAGTCATCATCATCATCATCGCTGCCATCATCATCATCATCATCATCATTCTCATTATGACCATCATCACGGTTATCATCATCGTCATCATAGTCATCATCATCATCGTCGTCGTCGTCGTTATCATCGCTACCTTCGCGTCTCTTTAGCATCAATCATCCTTGAGTCTTTGAATTTTTAGTCCGTTTTCTTCCACTTATCGCTCTTATGAATTTAATTTTCCGTCTAATTCTAACTTGATCCAAATAAATACGTTGCATTCTTTTTGTCCAGTTCACTCCATGACACGTGACTGAAAACGTAAGATGAGAAAATTGATCATTGCTTCAGTGATAGCCATGCAGGCACAAAATAGCAATTTTTCGAATAATTGACCTCATTCTTTGCTCCTACTAGAAAGGGTGATTAGTTCCCTAAATGAGAGACCGCGACTAACAAGACAATTGGGACAGTCTGGTCTCGCCTATTCTCTGCTGCTATACGAGACTCGTGGGAAAAGAAGGCAGAGAAGAAGAAGGGGAGAGAGAGGCATGGAATGGAAGAGGATTGTGCGTGAGTGCGTGTGGATGTGTCGTTGTTGCCTGGTTAGGCGCCGCATTCGTTTCCCATCGCTTAATGACATTTGACGGGCAACGGACGGACTGCTATGTGCCCTCAGAGGGCCTCGACCGACCGACCGACCAACCGACCAACCGAGAGCCAGAGACGCCGACCGACAACGCACCAGAAAATCTTAGTCGAATGCACAACACTGCAGGCTGTACATCGAACCTAACCATCTCTCCACCTCTTTCTTGCACTCATCCTCCTCTTACTAATTCTTTCCCTCCTCCTCTTATAACCAATTCCTTCTCTCCTCCTCATCTTCCTTCCATCCTCTTTCTCATTCATCCTACCATCATTCCATCCGTTCCATGCTGCTGCAGCAACATCGTCTGCTTCTTCTTCTCTCCTTAAGTCATCCGTCTCCATCGAACGCTGCATCAAGCATTATTCTTCTCATCCTTCTCAATTTCTCAGGTCCTATTAGACGCCGCTGTCTCAGGAGACACCCGACGCTGATTACACTTGTTTAGACCCTAAGATGCATCGACGCCACCTCCCCCCAAACCCCCACCCCACTCCACCCACCACCACCATCCCAGTGAGAACCACGGATAGACGGACAATGAACAAGCCGGAAACTAACAATGACCAAAAGACAAAAGAAGAAAGAACGAATGAAGCATCGAACGAACCACGGACGAACCACAATGATTCAAAGGCAGACTGCAAAGGACAAATAACAAAGCACAGGCAACAAAGGACAAATAACAAAGGACGTAAGACTTAAAGGACCTCTTGAACTGTTTTTAGCTTTATGTCCTGAGTCGGTTTGCTACCCAGCGCACGTAGTCCATCGATATTATTGTTTAAATGGCCACAATGCATTCGTTGCGTGTTTGCATTATTTGACATTCCGCTTCATTTGGTTCATAGTCTGGTTTCGTTTACATTATCCATGTATACGTCATAGGATTATACAGTCTAGTAGATTCACTTGGCATCAATGGGTTCTATGAGATCTCACTTCTACATTGTATGTAACTTAATGTATATAACTATGCATATATATATATATTATATATATATACGATAAAAACATACAATGTATAGCTTCGTTGGAGAAGTTTGTCTTGTTAATAATTTATCCATGATATCAACCGTTTAGCCATCAGTTAAAATTGTACATGGAATTAGGTGTCCCTGTTAGCGGGATATTCATCCCTTAGGGCCTTCGTTGTTACCATCCGATCATGTGAAGCATTTTGTACTATGACTATTGTTTATGGTTGATGGTTACAATAAATGAATTGAATTGAATTGAACATCCTTCTCTCTCGCTATGAAGAATCGTCCGAATTGTATTGGGAGTGCGGGACGTGTGAGCAGATCAATTTGTACCGCATGGTAGAGATACCATGCCAAGATGATACAGAAATGCACAGAAATGATCTCTGATGTAGGATGGGTGAAAATAACTCACCATGCATTTGGTCAGACAGCTGCGCTTCGGGCAACCAATGCAGCTCTACCCGCTTGCAGAAAGAGATAATAATATATTTAAACTCTTCCATTCATCCAATTAGACAAGCTGCATAAATGCATGCATACATACATACATACATACATACATACATACATACATACATACATACATACATACATACATACATACATACATACATACATACATGCATACATACATACATACATACATACATATATACATACATACATACATACATACATACATACATACATACATACATACATACATACATACATACATACATACATACATACATACATACATACATGCATACATACATACATACATACATACATACATGTACATACATACATACATACATACATACATACATACATACATACATACATACATACATACATACATACATACATACATACATACATACATACATACATACATACATACATACATACATACATACATACATACATACATACATACATACATACATACATACATACATACATACATACATACATACATACATACATACACACACATACACACATACACACACATATGCATACGTTTTTACCTGCTTATAATTTATCGTGACAAAAGATAACGTGTCAAACGCACATAGTTAGAATTGGTGTTAATTAAACTGCTGGGTTTTGATCTTCGTGTGTCTGTCCTTCATCCAATCTTCTATGAACTCTTCGCGTGTGTGTCTGACCGATGCTGTTGATGCTGCTGATGCTGCTGCTGATGCTGCTGCTGCTGCTGCTGCTGCTGCTGCTGACGCCGTTGCTCCTCCTCTATCCTTTGCGATGATTTACGTGTGACGATGCAGTCTCTGTGACGCCCTCCAGATGGCACCACAGCAGCAGCAGCAACATCCATTGACAACTGCGACCGACAATATTGATAGTGTTCTGACGTAGATACATGTATGTACATGCATGGATCTCCTACTGTCTCTCTGCCTTTCTCTGTCTTTCTCTGCCTCTCTCTGTCATCTCTCTCTGTCGCCCTCTGTCTCTCTCTGTCTCTGTCTCTGTCATCTCTCTGTGTCTCTGTGTCTCTCTGTCTCTCTGGCTCTCTGTCTCACGCTTCTCACGCCCAGACATTTGGCTACGTCACGTCCGTTCTCTTATCACAAGCACTCTTCAGTCTTCAGCTTTCACTCTCTTTGTCTCTCTGCGTCTCTCTGTCTTTCACTCTGTCTCTGTCTCTCTTTATCTTTCTCTCGACTACCTTCCTTTTCGATCTATGCCTTAAATCTTCTCTCTCATTTGCATATCCTTCATCACCGTCTGACCCATGCTTGCTTTTTATGCTAAGCTATCTGTTCTGCGACATTTAGATTTGCATCGAAGACAATAGATTGAAGACAATAGACTGAAGACAATAGACTGAAGACAATAGACTGAAGACAATAGACTGAAGACAATAGACTGAAGACAATAGACTGAAGACAATAGACTGAAGACAATAGACTGAAGACAATAGACTGAAGACAATAGACTGAAGACAATAGACTGAAGACAATAGACTGAAGACAATAGACCGAAGACAATAGACCGAAGATCTTTTTGTTCGGGAAACACATCAGATAGCAGAAAATTCAGTAGGGAATCTGAAGTTCGAGTTCACACAAACATCGACGGAAGATCCGCAAAGATTCTTGGCAAATAAAAACAATGAAATATGTGGCGATAGCACAATTGCACAATTTCGCATCCCGCCAGTTCATCAGACTATTCAATCCTCTCTTCATATATAGAACTTTTAGACACATTCGCCTCGTATAGGTTTCTGCGCTTCAGGTCCGTATAAGCGAATCACGACCTGTTTTCGTATACACTCGCGCTTGCAGGTTCTGGACGAGAACAACGATTTGAGAGCTCTGTATTTTATGCACCTGCTTGCAGTGAATCCGCCTGGAGTTAATGCGATTTGTTTCCATCTCCAATGCTTCAGAGGTAGACCCTTTACACGCCCTAACGCAATGCGTGGGCAGACCTTCCCGGGGATGCATAGAAAAGAAATCTCATTGTATTTTCCACATTGCGTTTCCTATTCCATCCTACAGTTGCCTCTGTCTTTATGAAACGGAGCAAAGGCTTTGTTGACTACAACTATTGCTTATGGACGTTCGTTTTCTTCTGAATCCCTTCGGATTCCGTAGCTATAGGTGGCTCCCATCTGTTCTTCGTTCCCACCTAAATCACCATTGCACTTGGATCCGTTACCAAATATGTCACCGTTTGCACATCACAGCTTGTTAGCGTGCGTTCACATCATATCTGCACCATTGCAGTTCCCTATAAACATCAATCATCTCAATACGATGATCCCGTATAAGATAATCCCAATGAATTTGAATAATAATATTGCCTCTAGTGAACTGTAATCCGATTTCTGGTTAAATAGATCATTTTTATGCAATGAATCCACCAACATTTCCATGGAAATCGTTACAGTCAAAACATTACTGAATCAATTTCTTTATTATCAGCCATAATTATTGTACCCACCATCCTTATCAAGGTTTAGACTCATACAGCATATTATTATAGTCTGTCATACTCGTAATAATTCGCAGGTTTTAACCGGCTATCATGCAACCGTCAGCGTAAGGATCTCTCTTCAATGCAACTGAAACAATTATACATCTGAAAAACAATTGAGACAATACATCAGACAATGCCACTCAGTATGTAAATATGCACACGTCACAGACAGCAGCAGTCTATGTTAATACGGCGAATTATTCTACGTTAGGCTTCGCTCATTTTTTTATTCCTGGTGCGAAAGTGGGGTGCATTGTAAAAAAAATCAAAGTTGTTATTGCCAATCATGTCAAACAAAAACCGGTTTTTTTATTCTAACATTTTCAAGCAGTTGATCCACAACGAATATTATTGAACAGCTGCACAATCTCATGTCTTTTGCAACAAACAGACATTCGAAGATTGACACTCGTCTGTTGGTCTCAATTCAAAGGCAAAGACTTCTTTGCGTTTTAGATATCGGTTACAAATCGTCACCGGTCGTAAGATATCTTGGCGTGATATTATTTAACTATACTTTGACCTTAGAAGCGAAAATAGTCCAGCTATCATCGCAAATCAGTTCTGATCAATGATCAGTAATTCTTTCCGAGCATGTAATTTCGTTTCTATTGTGTCACCCCAAGTGGGAATTTCTCAAAGTTGCTATCGTGTGTGTTTGAGATGATTATTATGGGGCGGAGAGTCTATACTATATGATCTGCTCGGAGAGAAGAAAATGAAACTAGGAGAAAGTACAGCAATTACTGTTAATTGAGTGGTGGCGTTACTTCATTTCCCCGTTATATATAAATATAAATATATGTTATATTTTACACATGCATATGATCATATATATTCTTTCCCACTGACCTCTTTCTTTTATCTCATTCGCTTACTATACTTCACTCTTTCCTTCTCTGTATTTCACTATTTCTGTCTATCTGTATGTCTGTCACTCTCTCTTTTCCTGTCTGTCTGTGCGTGTGTGTGTGTCTGTCCATCGCTCTCCATATACGCCTCCTACGCTCTGCCGAGTGAGGCAGCAGCACTGCAGGAGCGAATGCAACTCACACAGATCTCTCGTTCTCCTATTTGTCCGCCGACAAGTAATCAGTCCTTTATTGTCTAATTTCCAACACATAATTATTGCGATTTCCGCTCTTCACACCTCCTCGGCAACGCATACAAGCCGATTCCTACGACGGTGGCTCTCCTCGGCTGTTGATCCTGGATACACTCCAGCCACCCGCTCGCGACCTACAAAGGCAACAGAAGGCCGAACGACGGGTCCGTCCATCCGTCGGTCGGTCGGTCGGTCAGTCGGCCATAAAGCCATGTAATTGTTGCGACGGAAATGCCAACAACGACAGCGACGACCTGTTTTCAGCGTTGAAGAGAATTATGGAAGTTTAAGTCAGTTTGCGGCGATTGTCGTTGCACGGTGACGACGCTGGATGGAGCCACGATCTCTCCCCACGTCACGTGACGTTGTCTCCTTCTGCGTTTTATGCTTCTATGCATGTGTGTGTGTCTTTCTGTGTATCGTTGTCTCTTTCTTTAGTGTTTCTATGTTGTTGCCTCTGTCTGTCTGATTTTTGTCTTGTCTCCTATCTTCATCGCTGCTTTTCAATCTGTTTCGGCCTCGACCCATATGCATGGTACTTCTTTCTATCTCTTTATGCCACTACACCTGTGTCTGCCTCCGTCTCTGTCTTTGTCTCTGTCTCTGTGTGTTCTTCTGTGTCTGTTGCTGCTTTTGAGTCTACTATCTGCTCCTTTACCGTATCTCTTTCTTCCTGTCTTCGCTTATCGCTCTGTGTCTATTTCCTATTCTATCTCTGCCTCTGTGCCTCTGTCATTGTGTCTCTGTGTATCTCTGCCTCTGTGTCTCTATCTCTCTGTCTCTGTGTCTCTGTGTATATCTGCCTCTGTCTCTGTGTCTCTGTGTATCTCTGCCTCTGTCTCTGTGTCTCTGTGTATCTCTGCCTCTGTCTTGCTGTATCTGTGGCTCTGTCTCTCTGTCTCTGTATCTTTGTCTGTTTGGCTACTGTTCGATGTGGTCAGACGAGTGGCATCTGGATGCATGGACGGAAGAGGTGGTCACCACTACTACTGCTGCTGTTGCTGTCGGTGCAACCTCCTCAGTGGATGGAGTCCTGCTTCTTCCTCCTCCTCAGCAGCCGCCGTCGTCGTTGTTGTCGTCGTCTTTCCATCTCTGTCCGTCGTCCGTGCCATGCGTTCATCGTGGATACAACCACGGAATTAGATCAAGGCTCTATGCACGCTCACGGGAGATACCTCGACCATCGCCACCTTCACCGAAGCAGCAACGGAGTGGGAGGAGGAGGAGGAGGAGAAGGAGGAGGAGGAGGAGGAGGAGAAGGAGGAGGAGGAGAAAGAGGAGGAGGAGAAGGAGGAGAAGGAGGAGAAGGAGGAGAAAATGGAGGAGGAGGAGACAGGCAAAGCTGATGAATCGAATGGAGAGAGGAGGGAGTCGGTGGCGGCGTCGGTGGTGATATCGAAGATTGCGAGGCCTCTCGAGGAGCAACAGACAGAGACGGTCTCGGACAGTCGCTCGCAGACAGGCGGACAGATCATAGACGAAGGGAAGCCAGTGCAGCACGCAGATGCTACAAATAATCAACGACTGATCTCATCGTTACACGTCAGACATGAATCAATCACAGCAACGAAAAGCAACTTAGACAATATAGGAGACAAAAAACAACAATAGCAGTAGGAGGCGGAGGAGGAGGAGGAGAATCAAGAGGAGGAGGCGGAGCAGCAGGAGGGTGAAAAGGATAAAGAGGAGTATTAGAAGGATGAAAACGAAAAACAATGAGCGAAGATAAATGAATAGAAAGAAGAAAGAAGCAGACGAAAAGACGGACAAGAAATCCGTTTTGATAAAAGCAGACGAGAAGAAGACGAAAAGGACAAAAGCACGAGACCCGAGATGAGAACAAAGACAGGAAAGAATAATGAAAAAAGAAGAACGGAAGTGTGAAACTGTGATCGCAATATTTCGTTCGGCTGTTGATTGAGCGACGAGCGTGCGTCATATCCGGGCGTCATATCCGGAGATTTCAATGACGTAATATCGATGAATCAAACAACGGGGTTTGTTTGATTGCTTGCGATTGATTGATTGATTGATTGATTGATTGATTGATTGATTGATTGATTGATTGACTGGTGGTTTTCTGTCTGGTGCTCAAGATCTTCACGGTTTGTCAGATCAAATTTTATATATTTGTATTTTTTATTGATCAGGTTTGCACGCCATGTTGGATGTCTGAAGCGAGTGTTGACTTGGCAGCAAAGGACGGATAAAGAAGCAAATGCAAATGCAGTTTAATGGAGAACGTCAACAGATTTAACGCAGGTCGTGCTGAGGTCGTCTATTGTCGTTCATAGATTTGTGTGTTGAGATTCTGTAGAAATTATTTAATTCACGATTAAACTTTATGACTGTGTTGTCCTTGCTCGAGTAGCCTATATATTATAGTATATAATTTATATAGAGACCTTGCTCGAGTATATATAGACCTAAACGCTGTGCGACAAATCGATAGATTTTGATGTTTCAAAGTTCGTTCGATTGACAATAATTTTTATAGATACGACGTGAAGAAAAAAATCAAACGGGAGAATAAAATAAATCTCTGGTTCAGGCCTATTCTAAAAGCTTCTACAGAGCCATTGTTATAATAGAGAATGCAGTTATCAACGGCTTCAAAAACCTATAATAGCCATCGTTGTCTTGGAACTGAAAAAAGACCTGTGCATCAAATTTTTCTTACCTCAATCTGGCCATCAATTCATTGAAAATGATTTGGATTTGTGTCTTGCCTTTGACCCTACGAGCTTTGAATACATCAATCACAAATCTTGCGTCTATTTTTCACGCATAATATTATTATTATGCTAAGATTTCTTCACACTCTGTCAAAACTGCATAACAATGATGATGACCGCTGTGAACGTGATGATGCATTGATGATGATGTTGATGACGATGACGATGACGATTACGATGACGATGACGATGACGATGACGATGACGACGACGATGATGATGATGATGATGATGATGATGATGAGGAGGAGGAGGAGGAGGAGGAGGAGGAGGAGGAGAAGGAGGATCACGACGACGACGATTATGATGATGATGAGGAGGAGGAGGAGGAGGAGGAGGAGGAGGAAGAGGATCACGACGACGACGACGGCGACGGCGATGATGATGATGATGATAATGATGATGACGATGACGATGACGACGATGATGACGATGATAATAATGTCGATGATCATAAGAACGATGCCGACGACGACGAAATGATGATGACGACGATGCTACTGATGATGATGATGATGATGATAATGTTGAGTTTATATTTATATGGACTGCATCCTAATGTTATTAACGTCATGCATCTAAACTTGCAGGTGTCAATTCTTGTCCTGAAGCAGCAGTTCTGATGATCAGAAAATCATTTTCGATTACTTTGACGACATCCGATGAACTTAATTCTCAACGAATCACATCTCTGAATGACCTTCGTGTAAGTTCAACGTAGCAATGGATGACAATGGAAACAGCGGAAGAGGCAGAGGAGGAATCGGTGGCTGCGGCAGTGGATTGAAGGGAAGACGTGAGAGGATGAGGATGCATGGGATGAGGACCAGAGGGATAGTCGCCGTCCTTGCTCTCGTTGAGATCGTCGCCCTCGTCGTTGCGTTGGCCCTCGAGCGACCTCTGCTGTACAGAATCGAAGAGGAGCGCCCTCTAGGGACGGTCGTCATCGCAGACATCGCAAAGGATGCCGGTCTGACGTCACGATACAGCGTCGACGTTCTGCGCATGCTCAGCTACATGATCCTCTCGCAGAGTCAGCTGCGCGAGTTCTTCCATTTGGAGGAGAGGAACGGGCGCATGCGCACTGTGGCCGTCATCGATCGTGAGGTCATCTGTCGACAGCAGACGACGTGTACTCTCCGTCTGGACATCGCTGTCCATCCGGCCAAGTACTTTGAGATCATCAAGGTCGAGATCGAAGTGGAAGATATCAACGATAATGCGCCGGTCTTTGCGCCCAGTAAACTGAGTCTGTCTCTGCTGGAGGCGACTCAACCGAAGGAACTCTTTCCCATCATTCCCGCAACGGATGCGGACAGTCCATCGAACGCAGTCGCAGGATACAGACTCGTCTCCATCTCCGACCGATTCGAACTGCGTGTCGGAGGAGGAGGAGGAGGCAATGCCTCATCTTCGGGTGGTGGTGGTGAGGTGGACCTTCGTCTCGTCCTTCTCCACGGACTCGACCGCGAGGCGGAGGATCTGTACGAGCTGCAGCTGCTCGCCATCGACTCCGGTCACCCTCCGCTGACGGGAACGCTCAGCATCGACATCAACATCATCGACGTCAACGACAACATTCCTCGCTTCGAAAACCACTCGTACACTGTCTCCCTGTCGGAGAACCTGCCCGTCGGTTCGACCGTCGTCCGCGTCCACGCCGTCGATCCAGACGAGGGGAAGAACGGAAGGGTGCGATACCAGTTCTCCCGACGGACGCAGGCGGCGCTGCAGGGCACCGACGATGATGTCTTCTCCATCGACCCCCGTTCAGGGGACATCGTCCTGCTGCGTCCGGTCAGTGGCCTCGGCCGAGCGACGTTCAGTCTGGCCGTCATCGCTGAGGACGAGGGAGAGAACAGCGTCCCTGTGATGGTTCCAGTCGTCGTCAGTCTACAAGATGTCAACGAACATCACCCGATCATCTCGCTGAACGGAGACGCTGGGTCAGGACCAGACACCATCGAATTGGCCGAGTGCGGTTACCCCAACATGACGGTTGCCATGGTGTCTGCCTCAGACGCAGATCGAGGCAGCAACGGACAGGTGCATTGTGCATTGTCCACCGACAACAATAGCAACAACAACAACAACAACAACAATAGCCTTACAAAGACAACAGCCATCACTCAGGAGACGAAGCAGCAGAACTTTGCAATCATCCAACTCTATGAGTCAGAGTATAAGATTGTGGCGAGGAGAGGGTTCAGTCGAGACGTCGACCATGGGGGTGGGGGTGTGGGTGGGGGTGGGGGAGGGGTCTACCATCTGACGATCGTCTGCTCCGATCTGGGAAATCCCCCGCTGGTGACGTCGAGGAACGTGACGGTCGTCATCGTTGACGTCAGCATCGACAGTCCTCGTTTCGAATCCGGTTTCTACGAAGCGACGTTGATTGAAAACAATTCACCGAATGAATTCATTGTTCAAGTCAAAGCGAAGGACAGAGACGAACGGAGGAAGGGAAAGGTCAACTACTCACTCGAACCACACGTTCAAGGTATTTATACATAATTATATATATACATGTATTAAAAGCTATATATATATAGGCCTATTATACACAGACAGCATATTCTTTTCGGCTATCTTTGTTAATTTTTCTTGGGAATTTTTTCTCGGTTGACCCTTCCCCAGCGGGATGTCCATCCCTTTAGGGCCCCCCTTTGTAGCCATTACATGCATATTTTCTACTTTTGCTGTCATCTTGTAATTTTTCGGTTGCAATAAAGTGAATTGATTGATTGATTGATTGATTGATTAAGATATGCATGTATGTATGTATGTATGTATGTATGTATGTATGTATGTATGTATGTATGTATGTATGTATGTATGTATGTATGTATGTATGTATGTATGTATGTATGTATGTATGCATATATAAGATATATATAACACAGACATCACATATAATTATATATATACGACCATCGCATGTCTATGCGTGCATTAAATTATACAAGTTATACATGTGTGTACAATTTGTACAGTCTTTTACAGAGGCTTAATGCACGCCGAACATGGTAGGTCTATAATTGGCAAACCAACAGCCGCTCGACCTCTGTGGCCTCTGTGGCAACTTTTTGCACCGATGTTCGCAAAACCTTTAAAACGGAACTACAGTATACAGACAATACATACAGACAAAAAAGTCAGACAATTATACAGAGACCCAGCTGACAGTATATTCCGTTGGATGCAAAGTTATGGCACACGTGTTGCTTGACTTCGGAAAATGTCGACCATAATTTTCAGACTAAATGTGCAGTTTAACATATAATGACGAGTTGACCAACTGGCTGCAGTGATGCCGGGAACGGATTTAAACCTGGAATTAAACCTGGAATTAAATCTGGAATTAAACCTGGAATTAAAACTGGAGATTTATTTTTGACATCTCGAGGATCAATTATACTTGTATCACACAACAGCACGGAAGACTGTAGGCCTACATCATCTTTACTGCGGTCGTTTTAACTTCCTTCTCGCATCTGTTTGCTTTCCTCCCCTTTTCTGTACATCTCTATAATAGCCCTGCTTTTTATGCATTTCCCGGTTTGCCTTGTTTGCACTGGTCAACTTTTGTGACCTTTTCCGAATCTGACTTGGAAAGGAAGCAGTTTGTTTCAGATAATGTTGCTCGCGGTGCAATTACAATGTCATCTTATCACAGTGTGACCTAGCAATTTAGTCCTGAACTTCCTGTGCCACGACTCGTGACATGACAATCAGGACATCACCGAGGCAATCGTTCTCCAAAGGAAAATACCGGAAGCCTTCAAATCAGTCGTCCAGGAGAGAGAGGAAGAGCGCCGGTGAATTCACAAGATTCCCCTCTTCATGTCATTTCCCATCTTCTTCTTCTTCTTGTCTCTCTCTCTTCAGCTCTCTTACTTCCCTCTTCGACATAATCAATACAGTGTCATTTGTTCGGCCACACTAAATAACAATATATATAGATATACATATATATGTGTGTGTGTATAATATGTTATAATATACAAGAAGAAGAGTTAAGCTGATACACATCTGCTGTAGCGCATAGGGTAAATAATTATGGACAAAGACGTCGTCATGGTCGTATAAGCACCACAAGCAGCAGCAGCAGCAGTAGTATAGACGCACTTAACGGTTGCAGCGACAGCAGCGGAGGGTCCATCTTCTCCGTAGCAGCAGCAGCAGCAGCAGCGGTTACAGCGGCAGAGGAAGTGATGTCATGAGCTGCAGGCCATCGCTTCTTCCTCCTCCATCCTCGTCGTCGTCATCGTCTTCGTCTTTCACAGACAGCAATCTGTGCGTCGTTCACTGTCATCGTCGTCGTCGTTGTCATCGTCGTCGTCGTCATCATCGTCGTCGTCGTCTCTCCCGTTACAGCACCGCCACCCTAATCGACATCGACTGGGTCGGCTATATCCCATCTCTCCCTCCCTCCTTCCCTGCTGAAAACCGACGTCATTACTGTGTCTCCATTTTTAACCTTCCTGGAAACTGACCTAATGTGTGGATATATTTAGCAGTTAGCAATAATTGCACATACACACGCATACACACACACACACACACACACGCACACCCACGTACGATGCTCTGTCCAGTGTCAACGTAAATTGCCATACGCATCTGAAAATAATGAAGTAGATGCACAAAAGACCTAAACCCAGAATCGTTAGGCTTCAAATTTAACAGAACTGACCCTATCATCAAATCCCTTTCTTTTTGTCAATTCACCTGAGCAACAATATTCCTACCTACACCGCAGCCATCATCACGACGTTCACCCTTTGTTATTCATTCATTCGTTTTAAGAATTTATATAGCGCCATATCAAGAAGGCTACTCAGAGGCGCTCCCAGTCCATCTACAACGATTCATATGAGTCATAAAAGGAGCGTGTAAGACGCTGATGAGTCATACCTACATGTATAGGTAACAGGCGTATCTCGAAGGAAAATCTATTATGCATAGAATTGAACCTCAGCCGCATGAGTAACCCAACCAACCTCTTCACCCTCTTAGTCAAAACCTGAAAACCATGATGCACCATCTACGTAGAGCAACGCAACAGTGACGTCACTGCGGTTGGTGTGACCAATGGCATCACCCCGCCCCCATGGGCCTCCTCTCTCACCAGACAAAAAATGCTCTGTTACGATATTTTGATAGTTAATTTTAAAATAGTAAATTTCTACCGACACTCCGTACAAATATTTTAGGCTGTCACCCCTCTGAATTTCACCTTCGACCCCCATGTCTTGCCCGTTCTACTTAGAGACCCCACTGCATCGCAGATTAATGCTCCTGTGCACGGGCCAAAACCAAATCGTGACAATTATACCGGTCAGATCGGTGTATGGTCGCCTTATCAAGCGCTTCTTGCGTCTTCTCACATCTCATTCAGCATTGATATAGTCTTAAGTCAACTGCACATGTGCAGCATCATCATCAGCATCATCAGCGGCAGCAACAGCATCATCATCAGCAGCAGCAGCATCAGCAGCAGCAGCAGCAGCATCAGCAGCAGCAGCAACAGCATCAGCAGCAGCAGCAGCAGCAGCAGTTCCAGTCGAAATTCATTGCATTCAGCTTGGCATTCATGTCACGTGCTACGAATGAATGCACGAAGTAATAGAAACCGTTAACCAATTCATCTGAAATTTTTCTTATCAGGCCTTGTCTGCTTTTTTCTCACAAAACCCGACGTCGAATGGATTTAGATTTGCGTTCGTCGGCATCGCAGTGTCTGCATCTACCAGACACCAGACACCAGACGGTAGACACTGCTGCAGATGGTTGATGATGACGATGGCGTCGTCTGTGCTTCTCGAACGTAATAAAGGAAGTTCTCCAATTTCATCTTCATTCCAGACAGGAAGTGTGAATGCCACTGCTAACGGCAACGTATGCAGACTGGTTTTAGCATCTGTCAAACAACAATTGACTTCTATGTTGCAATGAGAGCTTTATGTCTGTCCTTTAAAATGCGACGCATAGATCCACATTCTACAGTGTACACATTAAAACACATGGACCATTGCGTAACTCTAAAGGTGTATGCCTGTATGGTATGTGCTCCGGTTTAATGCATCGAGAGAGAGAGGGGCAGAGAGAGATTCGTCTATTTTTTCTACATCAGCGGTTCAAGAATTCTTTTGGTTTTCGGTTGAAATCATTTGCTGCGAATGAGTCAGCTGCTGCCGTGTTCTAGCGTTTTTGTAGTTTAGCTGCTTTGTATAATAAGACGCCCTTTTAAAATTTAACGGCATGGCCGAGTTACGGCGCCTTATAAATTGTTGCAATTGCTACTACTACTACTACTACTACTACTACTACTACTACTACTACTACTACTACTACTACTACTACTACTACTACTACTACTACTACTACTACTACTACTACTACTACTACTACTACTACTACTACTACTACTACTACTACTACTACTACTACTACTACTACTACTACTACTACTACTACTACTACTACTACTACTACTACTACTACTTCCACTACTACTACTACTACTACTACTACTACTACTACTACTACTACTACTACTACTACTACTACTATACTATTATTATTATTATTATTATTATTATTATTATTACTACTACTACTGCTACTACTACTATTTTTTCGCCCGAGGTAGAAAAGATCCCTCATGCTGTAAAAGTGTAAAAGAATAAAATTAGGTTATAGATTCTCGTCTCCATATTGTTTTTTAAATTGTAATTATTCTTATTCTTATTTTATTTTATTTTTTATTTTTTTATTTTTGCCCCGTTATATGCCTGAGATAGACTGGGGACAGTCTATACCTATAAATATGCATTGCCATGAAGTGCTTGATAAAATCTTGTGGCGCTACATTATTTCAGTACCCTATTTGATTGCATGATTTACAAATAATGTCGTCAGCGGTCGGTCGGTCGGATGTTGATGGAAGATTGGGTTTCGTCTCATAGTCTGGAAAGGGATTCAAACGGAAGAGCGGGGATCAAATGGTATCAGCACGGTCTTTCCATTAATGGAATATTGCGCATGGGCTTCCTAACACAACCGATGACCTCCGCATATAGCGTTGCTATCTAGATGTGCTCGTAGCATCGTTGCTATGATTGTATACCAGGGTACCATGACGCTCTTCCCTCGTCTTCTGTGGTGGACAAACAATGCGCATCAGAGCATCATGCATCTATACTATAGGTTATTTTTCTTCGCAGCAGCTAAATTAAACTTATGGCCAGTTTCAACAGCCTGCATCTGACTTACTTACTAACGAATCCAATATGGCCGCCTGCTCTTCGCGGGATCTAACTAGAGCTCGCAAAAATCTCTAAGCAAATCGTCTATTCAGAATAACAAGGACGTATACCCGGTTTTCATTCCATCTTTAGACATCTTTAGACATCTTTAGACATCTTTAGACATATTGAGACATCTTTAGACATCTTTAGACATCTTTAGGCATCTTTAGACATCTTTAGACATCTTTAGACATCTTTAGACATCTTTAGGCATCTTTAGACATCGTTAGACATCTTTAGACATATTTAGACATCTTTAGACATCTTTAGACATCTTTAGGCATCTTTAGACATCTTTAGACATCTTTAGACATATTTAGACATCTTTAGACATATTTAGACATCTTTAGGCATCTTTAGACATCTTTAGACATAATAGCCTATGTCTAGCAGAAATTTGCCCTGAAACGGAACTTCAAAGAACTGTTCAGTACACGATGCTGATCTACGAGATAAAAAATAGAAAGGACCAATAAAAGTCACACATAACCATTTTGTATGCGCTTATGCGTTAAGTCACTGGAAAACAACAGCAGATCGTTGAGGCTAGACGTGGAAGGGGAATTGCCCATCGACTATAAATAAGAAGCTCAGCTGCACACGTCTTCCTAGTCGTCGTCGTCGTCGTCATCATCGTCGTCAGTGTCTGCGTTAAGTCGCATCGCTGCTGTGATGCTCCTCTCTTCCGTCGTCTAATAGAAAGCGGATCAGCCGGATTGGACCACATTGTAGGCCTACTAATAGGACAGGCATAGGGAATTAGGGATAGGGATAGTAAAGCGTCGTCTTATTCGTGGATCAAAGGGCAGACACCGAAAAAAGAATAATGGGAGAGTTAGATAAAGAGGAGGAGGAAGAGTGGAGTAGTAGGAAGAGGAGGATGAGGAATAGGAAGTGGAGAGGAGGAGCAGGAGAAGAGGAAGAGGAGGACGAGGGGAGAAAGACGAGGAGAAACAGGAGGAGGAGGAACAAAAAGAGGGAAAAGATGAGGAGGGGGAAGAACGACGAAGAAGTAAAAAGAACCGAAGAAACGACTGCTACTGTGAACATAACACTGTACATTGTACAAGCAACTAAAAATTCAGACGCATTTCAGTCAGTCAGAGACACAGACAGTGTCTGTCAGCCGAAATAAAGACGCTATAGAAATCAGTTGTGCATCCATTACTTCCCATCAATACCTAATGGTCATTGGTCTTACGTCGTCTGCTCTATAAATAGACTATGCGCCGACTGCAGTTGTCTATTCAATGCATGTAGTATACATTCAGATCAGCTGCTACAAGATAAAATTATGTGGTGATTCGGATGTTATGGACCATTTGCAGGACTTTAATTGCTGTCTTTAGTCTCTATCCATCCGTCTCCTTTTATAAATGTACAGTTGAACAACATATACGTCGCTTTCCTATATATCGTAATCTATGTTTCCATCGCAAGGAGACATTTCGTTTGTCGTTATACTCTCTGTGTGTTCCTCTAACTATCCATTTCTCTCTCCTGATCTCTGTCTGTCTGTCTGTCTGTCTATCTCTTTCTCTGCCTCTTTCTGCCTGTCTGCTGTCTCTTTGTCTCTTTCTCTCTCTCTCTCTCTCCTTGTATGTCTGTCTCTTTGTCTCTTTCTCTCTCTCTCTTTCTTTCTCTCCTTGTCTGTCTGTCTCTTTCTCTCTCTTTCTGTTTCTGTCTTTGTCTCTATCTCCGTCTGTCTCTCTTTCTGTCTCTCTTTCTGTCTCTCTTTCTGTTTCTGTCTCTGTCTCTATCTCTATATCCGTCTGTCTCTCTCTCTTTCTGTCTCTGTCTCTGTCTTTCTCTCTATGTCTGTCTCTCTCTCTCTCTCGTCCGAGTCTCTATCGCTTCGAATGGCCACTATCCCCCAGAGCGCCGCGGTCAATGCTTAAGCAGCGCTGGTCATAGTTCCTCATTTGCGTTGTCTTCCGCTTAGAATTAGCTGAGCGCTGAATCGACTTCGACTGACTTTATAATTCCCTCGTTGAACGGAAAAGCTCCGGCGAACGACTGCAACAAAAGTCAATTAACCTAGGTCGTTGTCGTTGTCGTTGTCGTCGTCGTTGTCGTCGTCGTTGTCGTCGTCGTTGTCGTCGTCGTTGGTCTGTTATGTCGTTGGATAGAAGCATAGAGCAGCGCAGTCTCTCTGTCTCGTCCGGTCATCAGTTTTGCTTAATTCTAATGAACCAAAATGAAATTACTCTGCTGCTGCTGCTGCTACTGATGCTGCTGCTAGTGATGCTGATGATGCTGATGATGATGCTGGTGCTGCTGCTACTGATGCTGATGCTGATGCTGCTGATGCTGTGTCGTCTGCTGCTGTAACCGTCGCATCATCTTGTATCCTAAGAAAAGTGAACTTATCTCTGCCGATGATCGTTCTTCGGATGTCGATGTCTTATAATTAATTAATTAAGTCGTCAGCACATCGGTTGATAACTCAGGAGTTTTTAAGTATCCGACGGTGTAGGCCTACACATAATTATTATTATCGTTACAATTAAACCTACAAATAATAATAATAATTATTATTATTATTATTAGAACTAAGTTTACAAATAATGATTATTATTATTACAACTAAGCTTATAAATAATAATTATTATTATTACAACTAGGCGTACAAATAAAAATAATAATTATTATTACAACTAGGAATACAATTAGTTGTCATCAGTCTACTAAGTGTTATTGGGATCACAACTTGGTTTTGATGAGTCGTACTGTACTCGTACACTAATGTCTTGTGCATCAGTTACCAGCGCTGTAGAAACGTCGCTTAATGTTGTCTGTTGTCTGCTGTCACATGCTATCTATTGCCTGTTGACTGCATGCAGTCACATGTTGTCTGCTGTCACATGTTGTCTGCTGTATGTTATCAGTCACATGTTGTCTACTGTCACATGTTGTCTACTGTCACATGTTGTCTACTGTCACATGTTGTCTGTTGCCTGCACGCAGTCACATGTTGTCTACTGTCACATGTTGTCTACTGTCACATGTTGTCTACTGTCACATGTTGTCTGCTGTCACATGTTGTCTACTGTCACATGTTGTCTGTTGTTGCCATAGGTCGGTTCCACGTCGATTCGAGCACCGGTGTCGTCATAGCAACGGCCGTCTTCGACCGGGAAGCGGAACCGTTCCACGAGTTCCACGTCGTCGCTTCGATCAGCGGAACGGAAGAGAGGTTTGCATCGCGGACCCTCATCCGTCTGACCATCCTTGACGTCGATGACGAGACAGCGAGGTTCGACCAGTCGACTTATTCGTTCGAAGCGTCCGAAGACTTGACCTTGAGAGCGGAAGTTGGTCGAGTGGTGGCCGTGGACCGTGACCTTTACCCTCACAACGCCTTCTCTTATAGTCTCGTCGTTCGAGATGATGAGGACGATAAGAAGAGGATGACGGTGACCAGTCGTCGGTCCTTCTTCGCTATCGATGCAGCCACTGGGGTCATCTTCGTCGCCGGTCCCCTCGACCGCGAGACGATAGAGCGCCATAGGTTGGTGGCGAGGGTCGGGAGCCGCGCCGTCGCAGTCCAGCAGAGGCCGACCGAGTGGATGATGAAGAAGACGAAGGGGGATGGGGAAGAGGGGGAGTGGGAGGACACGGCCATTGTTGAGATAACAATCCTCGACTGCAACGACAATGCCCCCGTCTTCCTCTTCCCTTCGCCGTCCAACAACACCGTCAGGATCTCGTCGAGTCTCGGCGTCGGCGAGATCGTGACGTCAGTCGTTGCTAGGGACGACGACGTCGGCCTCAACGCTCAGCTGCACTACACCGTGAGGAACGAAGCGCAACATGAATTGTTCCGCATCGATCACGTGACAGGCGTCATCCGTTTGACGACGAATCTGTCGAGACGATTTGACCACCGAGGAGGATCTTCCTCTCCTCATCCTCAGTCCTCCTCACTCGTCTTCCGGTTGGCCGTCAACGCCAAGGACTCAGGCACCCCTACGTCGCTCAACACTTCCGCCATCCTTCGTATCGAAGTGGACGCCACGCATCGTAACGGTGGTGGTGGTGTTGGTGGTGGTGACGGCGATGGTGACTCCGTGGGTGACAAAGCGTCGTCTGACTATCGCAAGCTGAACACACGTGGTGACGGTGATTCATTCGATGAGAATCACGTGATCATCGTTGTAATGGCCGTAGCTGGTTGCCTTGTTGTCCTCGTTGCCTTCGGACTCGTTGCCACGTTGATCCGTAAAAGCGTCGATAAAGCCGTCGACCGAAAAGTGATCTGGAGCAAAGTGACAACCGAAGCGGACAGTCAGCAACAGCAACAACAACAGCTGAGTAGTCCGACAACAACAACAGCAGCAACGAAGATGACAACGTTGGGTGACAACAGCGCTGCAGTCGTTTCACTTGCGTTTGATTCGGATCGAAATACAACGGAAACGAACGAAGTTTCCGACATCATTCTGACGCTGGAGAGCGAACCAGTCAGCTTTGCCGTAAGTTAAAAATAGTTTCAATTCGGCGCAGGAGGAAATGTGACAAAGACAGGGAGAAGGAGAGGAAGGAAAGAGAAGATGACAGAGAAATGATAGAGTGTGTAGAGTGTGAGGAGAGACAGAGAAACGAGAGAGGACGAAGAGAGAGAGGAAAGGAAGAAAGTAGGAAAATGAGAGAAAAGAGAGACAGTGGAATGAGGGAGAAAAGAGAGGGAGGAGGGAGGAAGCAGAGAGGGAGGAAAGAGAACAGAGAGAAGGAGAGACAGAGAGAAATAGACAGGAAGAAAAGAAGAAGGAGAGAGGTAAATCAGGCGAAAGAAAGATGGAGAAGCGATGGAGATGATATGGAGAGGAGTTTGATATAAGTGAAAGATGTCAAGTAGAGACGCAGGCCTAAGCTTATAGCAGAGTGGAAAAGATAAATGAGTGGCCTTGAAGATGACCGGATGAGGAAAGACAGGAATGTTGGGGGACTCAGGAAATGGAAAAGGATGGGGTGGGGAGAAAGGAGAATGAGGAGATGAGTAGGTGACGGTGACAGGCAAAATGACATTGACCACATAAAATATTCAGTCAAACAGCTTCCGGGCTCCATAGACTTTTGACGCAGGTGCTTCAGTCAGTGCTAAGCTCATTCGATCCCACTAACGCTTAACTGTATACGTGACATTGCCATAGACAGCAGCATGGTCTCCTAGATTACGTCCTATAGCATCGCTCTTGTAAGCTGCTGCTGCTGCCGATGGGTCAATCTCAATCCGCTGTGAATAAGACGGAAGATGGACAGAATGAGAGACGAATGAACGATGCAGATGTTAATTTATTTCTTTGTAATGTCCAAAAAAGCTTTTCTTAAGCCAGGTCAACAACCTCTGCTTTTTTATCGGAGTTTTATTATTTCACTATTTTTGTCAAATGCCATTTGCACTTTTTCTCTTGTCGACTGTGAATTGAAGGCAGTAATCGTAATCTTATTCTCCGAATTTCTAAAGCGCCACTCGAAGCCATGAGCAGGGCACCAGCTTATTCACGAGCGCAGTAGGCACAGAAGTAGTTTCGGCGCTGCTTCTCAGCTTACCGATCCACCCTCACAAATTCATTCACTTTGTTTCCATTAAATTTTGAAAGTCAAAATAGATATTGAGATTTATATAGCGCTGACTTTATAGTTTTTGCACGATCATTCACGTATAATATGACAGAAGCAATGATTCGTCTGGATATACACTTAACCTTTTTTATATCTCTGAGTAATTGCTTTTCTTTTCACGAGCTTCTCAGTCGCTTCCACAAAATACTGAAAATCTCAGCGCAAAAAGTTTTTACAGACGGCGCGTAATGGCGTAATAGCGTGTCAATGCTTGGAAACTCCAGTGGACGAAACAACGTTGTTATGCATTGAGATAAATTCAATGTGTCCTGCAGGGTGTTCCCCTTCTCTTCTCCCCCCTATCCACGTCGGCTCTCCCCTTTGACATTTTATGGCAACCATCGAGTTTTTTCTCTGTAGACTTCTCTCTAGACCAGCCACATACGAACTCTAGATGAAAATGAAGCAGCGAATTCTTTGCGTCTTATCAATCAATTATCACTAAATCTTGGTCGCCAATGCGTTCATGGCCTGTATCCGTTCAAATTAAGGCAAGGAAACAACACCACACCATCTGACAACGCAATCCGCGAGCTTATAGAGTCTGCAAGAGATTCGCTTGACAGTTTAGATACGCAACTACTGAAAACATACAAATCAGGGAAGTCGACGATTTAGTTATTATTACCCGCAGGAAACCAAAATGAAGCCCAAATCAGACCGTTGGCCTTTGCCTATAATTATTTGATGAACTAAAGCCCAATTGCTTATTTGCTTAGTCTCACATTTCAGTCATAGAAACTTCATTGCCTATAGCCTTGTAGTGTTTACATCTAAGTGATAGAATCCTATTGTTTACACTCATATCTCAGTGATAAACACGTTGCTTACAATGCTTAGACTCAAAATTAAGTGATGAACACCATTAGGCCCTACCTGAACTCGCATTTAGGCATTTAAGTGATAAATCCGCTTTCTGAAACTTGCAGACAAGTGATAAAGCCCATTGATACGACTTACATTTAAGATTGTAATAAACTTCCTTGTTTAAACTCACATTTCACTGGAAAACACCATTGCTTGTTTTCGTATTTTGTACATCGTGCACACGCGAATACGACGGCAGGCACCATCTCAAATTTGGAGACACAAATCGTCGCCTGAGGATTATCTTGTCGTATGTCCATTTTTTTCAAAATCGAGTTTAGACTTGTTTTGTAGCAAAAAATTGTTTATCTTTCTTCACTGTTAACCGTTAGGAGATACGACAAGTCGTTTTAAAGATATTCAACAAAAACTACTTGTTGTATGTCCAACATTGTCCATGATACAGGATTACCTTGTCGTATCTCCAATTTAGTAAGTAATTTTCTGTTGTATCTCCAGTACCGCATTCACGGTTTAAAAGTGCATTGTCGTATGTCCAGAGAAAGCTCGTCGCTGATTGGACGATAAGGAGATACGACATTAATACACTGCACACTTCATGGTATCATAGTGTCGTATGTCCAGAGAATAAAAAACATTCTTTTATTTAAAAATTGTATTAAACTTGCGAAAATTGAAACGAACAAAGTCGCAATTGATTGTATATTGCTTTCTTTATTGTTTCATATTTTTTATAAAAATTCTCACGTCAGGATGACTTGCAATTGATTTAAATCCATTTTTATACAACATTTTCCAAAATTTCACAAAAACCATTCTAAGTTTCAGTTTAATTTTTGTGCAACATTCTTTAATTAATGTCGATGCTTTAATATGACGTCTTTCCTTGAAGTTTTATTGCACTGGATATTTTATTTTTTGCGTCCAAAGTTGCGAAACTTAAAACTCGTTTTTCTCGGAATTCACAAAAGTGGACATACGACACGATAATCCTCAGGCGACGAAATTGCTGTTAGCCTCTTGAAGGAATTTGCTCAAGGTTCCTACGCGGCGGCTTGAGGGTGGATTCGAATCTGGAACCCTCCGGCTCCAAAGCACTAAACCTACCACTACACCACCGCACCGCCTCAACGCGGGGCTGTGGTGCAGTGACATGTATGTATACATGACACACAAAAAGATATCACCGGGGTGTCATTGACTTAGAGAGAAGAAGCATGACAAAAGAACAGAGGAGGAGGAGAAGAGAAAGAAAGTATGGCTGAGGTGGAGGAACGGGGGTTTCAGTATACAATGTAAGGCCGTGATGGATTGTAGCTTTTGGTGGACTCACACAGCGACAGGAAATGAACTGAAATGTCTTTCAACAAACGCAGACGACGGTCGACAGATGGCTTTATGAAACGATACAACACCACCACTACTACCACCACTACCACCACCACCACCACTACCACCACCACCACTACCACCACCACCACCACCACCACTACTACCACCACCACCACTACCACCACCACCACCACCACTACTACCACCACCACCACTACCACCACCACCACCACCACTACTACCACCACCACCACTACCACCCCCACAATCACCACTACCACCACCACCACCACCACCAACACTACCACCACCACTACCACCACCACCACGATCACCACAATCACCACTACCACCACCACCCCGCTCCTTTCTCCATTCTCTTTTGCCTCCTTTATATCGTCCACTTCCTTCCTTCCTTCCTTTCTCTTCCTTCTACCCACCTTGTTCTTTCACCCATTGTTGTCGTCTTCTCTCGCATTCAACCATTCATTCACCTTCTCTTCCTGTCAATAGATCCTCCACATCCTCATCCTCCTCCTGCATGCTTCCCCTCTTCCTTCTCTTTCTCCTCCTCTTCTTTTTCTTCCTGCTCTTTCCCCCACCGCTTCCTCCTTCTATTACGTTTTCTCTTTCTTCTCCTCTTCTTCTTCTTCATCTTCTTTATCCTCCTCCTCCTCTTCCCCTTCCTCCTCTTCCTCCTCCTTCTCGTGTCATAGACTGCTTCTGTAGCCAGTTGCTTCCACAAGAAGTGTTGAATTGATAAGAATTACTGGGGGTTAATAACAGTTAAGCGTGGATGAAAGACGCCCCTCGCCCCTCGCCCCTCGCCATAGACTTCAGCATCGTCGTCGCCAACCGTCGCAACAAAGAAAGGCAGGAAATACTGGATGCGTATATATAATTATATATATATGTATATATATAATATACTTCTGAGGCTTACTTGCTTGTTTACGCTAGACCGCCGCTCCTAAATAATGGCGAGTGATCCTTATGAGAAAGTGCTCCAGTGGCTTGCTGGGCTGAGCCTACTGCGGGTTGGCTGGTTGATTTGTTTGCGAATACGTATATACGGTTAATTAATTATTGGTAGTAGACCTACGTGTATAATAATTATATATATATATATATTTATTCACATTATATATTATATATTATATTTGGTTTTTCTGATTTGGTTTGGAGCTCCCCAGCAGCTCCAAAAGCTTGACTATGCATCAGACCTAGGCTACTCTCAGAAAGTTTCCTCATTTCGCATACACCTTTTGTTCCTGTGTACGAGACCTACATGTAGGTGTCACACTATCATTAGTTCTCTTATACCTCTGCAGCTGAACACATTCCCAAGCTTACTCGCTGATCCTACTTCCAGCAAAGGCGTCTCAGGGCTATTTGCAGATCTGTTTCGTCTTCAACCTTTAGGCTTTACATCAGTTGCTCTTGAATTGTCTGTTCACGAATAGACCTTACAGAAATGTATCCTCGTTGGCTTGCCTAGGGTTAGCATATATACCCTGTCTACGGTTATTTTAAACTAAATCGCATTCCAGAACAACTGCAAGCCGCAACGGACCAATCAACCAAATCAACTGACCAAGACTAGTGGCGAAGCCCTTATACTACTTAGGCTACCGTACTACGCTGAGAGCGAGAGAGCGAGAAACAAGGACAAAAAGACATGAAGCTAATTTAGCAGCATCAACGGTTAGCCTACTGTCTCTATAGTCTTTCTCGTTGGAGGGCACCCTGACCGCCCCACCGACCGAGCGGTTAACCGCCTGTCCTTCTTCTCCTCCGCCGTCGTTGCTAAATGACTCGACCCGAACCACATCGAATGAAGACTAAGTCGAATACTAAGCACCGTAATTCTTTTATGATTCGATTAAGGACTGAAGAGAGTCAGCCAGACGACTATCTTCAACGAACGTGCAGACAAAGCAGCTAGTGCAAATGAAGCGTGCACTTACGATAGGCCCCATGACGTCCATGCCTCAGCCCCAGCAGCAGCAGCAGCAGCACCAGCACCAGCAGCACTAGAAGCATCTGTCGATGGATGGATGTATCCGAAGTCGTGATCGATGGCATGGGGATGCAGTGGATGGATAAATATAGGGACGGTGAATGGACTCAGGAAGATTTCACGTGTCATATTTTTATTTGTCCTGCGTCGTCGTTTAATCATTGCGAAGCTTTTTAAGTCGCAAGAAGAAGAGGACGACGATGAAGACGGAAGAGAAGAAGGAAGAGAAAAAGGATGACATGAAGAGGGCGAATTAAGAGAGGACGTAGAAACACGATTCTGTTTTGTTGACTGGACTTTAGAATTTTAGAATGCGGATCATGTTTTAGTCTTCCAACGATTTTCGAAGGAGATCAAGAATTTATGCAGCGAATTAACAGGAGATGATTGGTGACATGAACAATTGAACATATCTAAGTCATGGCCTATTCTGCGAAGCCTGTCCTGTTGTTAGTTGATTGTGAGGCGCCCTTGTATTCGTTCATTACTTGCTTCGATAATTTTTGTTCTCTGAGCTGTTACTGAGTTTCTGGGTTTCTGGACCAAGTCACTGAAACTTGGGTCAGTTGGCGAGAAGCCCAGGGACCCAGTAGGCCTAAGTCTCAAAATTTTGGCTTCAAATCATAGACCAGAAACGGTAGACTTGGTGTGTTACAAACGTTCTATATGGTTAACGCGTGGACCTAAATAATGACATTTTCAATCTTAAACTTTGTTGTTGAGAGTGAAAGAGACATCGACTAATGTGTTGGCTTCGAAAATAATGATTGCGTGTATAGCTAATTTTATGGTAATATGCATCGACGCTTGGCAAGTCAATACTTTAGATTGAAAGCAGACGTGTCGGAAAAACTGAATCAAAGCGCTCTATAGGACGGGTGTAGATCTAAGTTATTCAGGTTGAGGACACCATAAGATGACATGGCGACAGAGAAAACATACATGCGTAGCAAGGCGAGTGAAGAGAGGTAAAACAGTGAGGAATAAGGAGGAGTGGGGAGAGACTTCCTCATCCTTCTCCTCCAATGGGAAACAATCTGCACGGTCATTAACCCATCTTCGACGCGAGCTAATGTCTTCCAGGAACACTTCGCACGACGTATGCCACCGAACGCAAACAAATTAACGACGTCATAAAGCGAGGAGCGACGAGATCGGGAAGAGAGAGCGGACTGAGAATGTGGCGAACGAAGAAAATGGATGCAGGACATAAATGGAGATTGAGGAGAAAGTGGATTGATGGGTATAATAGAAAGAAGGAGCAGAGGAGGAGGAGGAGGAAGAAGAACTGTCGGCTTCTGATGGAGGAGGAGGAGAAGCAGGTCGTCGGAAAAACAAATGGCGAAGATTCATCGATCGAAACAAGGGAGTCGTAGATTTCCACGAATCTGTCAGCGCTGTCCTTAACGCCGAGCCCCGAGTCACGACCTATGTTCCACTGACGACATACATTTTATGTGTACACGCAGCCAATTTGATGCGTGTACAATTTTATGTGTACACGCAGCCAATTTGATGCATGTACAATTTCATGTGTGTACACGCAGCCAATTTGATGCATGTACAATTTTATGTGTACACGCAGCCAATTTGATGCATGTACAACATTGTACAATTTTATGATCGCGTTCTGTAGACATTACGAAGGAGACCAGAATGGTCGGGCAGATGCACAAAACGGCAAGATTCTAACATTCTGAATAAATCGGAACAACGATTTAAACTAATGTTTTGTTATTGAAAGGAAGCGATAAAATTATGTAGGCTATGTGTATGATTGTATGTGTATGTATGTATGTATGAGCTCTAGCCATAGCGCCTTTTCAAGATTCATAGGCTACTCCGAGTTGCTACCGACTACAGTGCGGACGCTGAATCTGAGTTCCATTCCGAAGCGCATGAGCAAGTGCGAGTGAAACTGAGAAGGGCTTGTTGAGGGTCCCAATACGCGGCGGCTTGACGTGGATTCGAACCCGCAACCTTCCAGTTCAAAGGCACCGAACATACCCCAACACCACCGTCCAAGTAGTCGAGAAGAATATAATTATTCTTTATTTTGTTAAGCCTCACATTGGATTATAATTATGAGATCAATCAGTTAATCAATCAATCACTATAACTATAATATGTTATTACTCACGATAAGAAATTCACCTGTAATGGAAAGATTAGGCAGCCATGTTCGTTCAGTGACAATGGGAAAACCCAAAGTAACGAAAGGCTTCGTTACCAGAGTCAGCTTATACAAATAGCTATTAGACAATCCTAGACCTACTTCTCAATTCATCAACATCCTGTTGGTGCTGTACATCGACCTTGTGACCGTAAGAAGTCCAAAGTTTCTCTTTCAATAGACATACTGTACATGCAAAGCGCAACCTGCACTGCTGACGAGAGAACACATAGCATACAAACACGCAATGACACACGCAATCACACGCAATCACACACAAATCACACACACACAATCACACAAATCACACACAAATCACACATGGTACATTTTAGCCACCCTGCAGATTGCAATGAGAAGCAAATGATGTGAATCATGTGAATTCGATCGAGATGAATGAACAGAATAAGGTATCAGCAATGAGCGATGTATGTATGTATGTATGTATGTATGTATGCATGCATGTATGTATGTATGTATGTATGTATGTATGTATGTATGTATGTATGTATGTATGTATGTATGTATGTATGTATGTATGTATGTATGTATGTATGTATGTATGTATGTATGTATGTATGTATGTATGTATGTATGTATGTATGTATGTATGTATGTATGTATGTATGTATGTATGTATGTATGTATGTATGTATGTATGTATGTATGTATGTATGTATGTATGTATGTATGTATGTATGTATGTATGTATGTATGTATGTATGTATGTATGTATGTATGTATGTATGTATGTATGTATGTATGTATGTATGTATGTATGTATGTATGTATGTATGTATGTATGTATGTATGTAACTATGTATGTATGTATGTATGTAACTATGTATGTATGTATGTATAACATTGTATATAAACATTTATATAGTGCCTTACAATTATAGCCTCACGAAGGCGCTTAAGCGATAGAGGATGATGACGTGGGAATGTTGATCTTCCATGAAGGAAAGCGAATTAAAAGCTTTTCATGGATGTTCTGAGTTATATGATCTGGAATGGATGAGTGAGGAATAGTATCTTTGCTGCAGCAATGAATTGTGGATTTTCTAAATGTGACAGATTTTTACAACATTTGGCGAGGACTAAGAGTGTGACTTAAGCTTCACAGCTCATGGTGCATTTGTTGGGTGTGAGGAGGTGGTTCAAGGCGACCACGAAAGGTTTTAATAATTACTTAGAGATAGAAATGGGATAACTTGGGAGATTAGAGTGAATAGGCTGTGGTAATGAAGAGGTCAAGGGGTTATGATGCTTGACATCTATGGGTTGGGCAGCAGACATTTCTTTATGTGATTGACGGAGGAAAGGAGTTTCAGAAAAGACAGATGCAAGAAAGTCAGAGAAGTAAAGGAACTGATTATTGATCAAAGGGAAACGAAAGGGTTAAAGGCGTGGGCGAACAACGTAGGAGGACGGTAGATATTGAAAACTGTGATTTGTCTAAGAGACATATGGAAAACTATGAAGGGATCTTTCGTGTGCTGCGTGGGTATATATATATATATATATATATGTATATATAGCGCATTGTAAGTTAAAGTTTAGGTTCTGACAAGTTGCGAACAATGTATTTCGGGAGGAGGAGGAGGAGGAGAAGCGCCCAAGAAGGAGGATAAATCACAACCAATCATTCTGGTCAAACGTAACACTATGCTCTGCTTTCTATGTAAGAACACGAGCAGATACGAATATTCAGTCAACAAACACGTGTATGTGTCTAGTAATTTAGAACCTACCAGGTAACCTCTGATACTTATAAACAAAATATCAGAGTTTGTATGTTTACTGTGTTTCTAGACTCGACATCGACTTCTGCGTCTCTCGAATCATGAAACCTCCGAAAAGTCATCACCAACACAACCATCGTCAGGTGAATGGATATCATTAGCAGCTCATGTGGTGCCTAACTCCTGGCTGTTGTCTCACAATGTTTATAGTTAACCCTAAAGCTTGTATAGTAAGAGACATGCAATCATTGCCATTTCTTCACTTTCCAAAACTATATTAAGAATCTGTTGGCTCACAGTTACTCACACAAAGTGAAACCGCTTTGGGCAGCTGCAGTTCCAAGTCATAATATTATTTTGAAATTTGGCAGGTAGCCAACTGCCTACATACAGGCCTCTAGAAAACATGGATTGGATGGCTTGAGTTGTTGTCAATTAGTAGAAGAGGGAATTGCGGTGACGGACTTGCTCAAGGTCCTTATACGCGGAAGCACGAGGTGGATTCGAACCTGGCACCGAGCCCACCACTACACCACCGCGCCCCACAAAATATGAGTATTATAGACAATACTTGTATTAAATCGTTTATACTTATAAAATAGATTGTGAATTGAATGCGATCGTTTGATTTGTTTGTTAGATTGTTGCAGCTGTCGGCGTCAATCATCTCCATCCGAGGAAGATGATGCTGCTGCTGCTGATGCTGCGGTTGATGATGAAGATGATGATGATGTTGGATGCGTCATATTCACGAGGAAGTCGTCCAGCTCAGCAGCAGCAGCAGCGATGAGCAGAAGCCGCGACTGTCAATGTCATCATTGGGATGGAGGTGGTGGTGGTGATGTTCAGCAGCATGTCTTCACACTGCCTCCACCTCCATCGCCTCCAGTTCCAGACTCCACCTCTGGTCTCTTCCACGTCTTCCACTTTCCATCCGTCATCGACAGTCAACCGACGACGCTCAATGGGATCCTCCCTTGCATCGACCGAAATGATCCATCCATCCCTCCTCCGTCGCCCGCCACTCTCCCCCTCCGTCCATCCGCCCACACCATCCCTACCACCACTACCACCACCACCGCCATCGCTACCACTTCGACAGCAACCACGTTGGATCGAAGGACCAACACTGTCTGCAACAGTGATGATGGCGAAGATACTGCTGCTGATGATGATGATGCGAATGACCATCACCATCGTCGTCGTCATCATCATCATCATCATTTGAGTCATCATCACCGAGATTCGTGTGCTGGAGGCGTTGTTGCTATAGCGACCGGTCATCATAGATCCGATTCATATAGCGCCCAGCATCCTCCTCCTCATCCTCCTCATCCGCCTCTTCCTCCTCTTCATCTTCTCCCATCTTCTCCTCCTCCTCCTCAGTCTATTATTATTAACTCGAGAGATTCAAGGAGTAGACGAGTTCATTTCTCCGGTCACGTCAGCTAAGAAGAAGAAGAAAAAGAAGAAGAAGAAGAAGAAGAAGAAGACGACGAAGATGCAAGCAAATGAAGAACCATCGGCATTAAGGCTGCCCCACCCACCACCCAACCAACCACCCCACCAACCACCACCCCAACCACCCCACCAACCACCCCACCAACCGATGATGCTTAGTCTAAGGATAGACCCTTACTACATCAGCATCGCAGCAAAGCAAGATCCTTCAGGTCAAACACACACGCACACGCACAGGGACTCATAGAGAGGCAGGCAGACAGATTGAGCCAAGTTGTGACTCTCGCAAGGCAGTCCGTCGTCCTCTCTCTCTGCTAATTATAGTACTCTGCTGTGGTCGTATGAACCTAAGCTGATACTCAGGAACGAGGGCAACGAATGCCAATCGGATAGAAAAAATACAGAAGGCGAATGAAGGTTATATACAGGAGAAGTAAAAGTTGATTAGTTCAATAAAAAAGGCGATTGAAAGAAACGCGGAAGAGATGAAGGATAAGAGCAGATGAGACGAGGAGGAACATCAAGCAGATTGAAAGAAAATTGGAAATGAAAGATCCGTGCGGATCGAGGGGGATAAAACACAGACAAACGAATTACAAAAGGGTTTTAACGACAGAAGCCGAAAATAATGAAGATGACGAGATGAGAAGGAAAGGAATTTTGTGATGAATATATCAGAGAAAGATTTAGAGCAAAAAACAGAAAATAATGAGCGTTAAAGAATAAGGAGAGAAGAAGATCTGAACCGAAAGAGAAAAGAAAAGTGACAGGAGTGGGAGGAGATACACGAATAGATAACAAAAGATAAGAAGCTGCAGCAAAATAACGTATAGAAAAAAGAAGCCAGTTCCTTGCGTCAATCTGTAAAAGAACGCTGCAAAAATGTGACGTGTTAAAGACTTCACAATCTTATCCTAGGCATAATTATATGACGCTAAATTTCTCAACGAGAAAGAAATAATAAATATCAAGTGTCTTCACGTCTTGTGGTTATCGGTTCGCGAAACGTCATTGTAGTATGAAATAAGCCCTTTAATAGGAACCTTTTGACCATGGAAGAACTTGGGCCGTGAATAATTTATAAGCATTTTTATCTAAATCTTAATCTCGAGATTAAATTTCCACAGTGCTCTAAAGTAGCTCTAACCGACTTATTTACCGACGTTCAGTCCGTCTCTTAAATTAAGCCACGAGAGCTGCACAGGTCAGGATTTATGGGTTGGACAGTTTTGCAGTCAGCGCAGACGATGGATGGTTGTAAGAAATGGAGCGGTGCAAGAGATAAGAGATAAGAGCCATGGCAGAGGGTAGATAATAACCACGGGACGAGCGAAGAGCATGCAAATGAAAATGAGAAAGATAACGTTTAAGTGCAATCGATGGGAGAAGAAGAAGATACGGTGGAAGGAACGGTGAGAATGATATTATAGCGAAAGACACCGAAACACAAGAGTGCAGCGAAGGTCACGGAATATTAATGTAGTGCAGGGTAGAGAGATTGGGAAGACAAAGATGAGAAAGAGGAAAGAGGAAGACCAAGAAAGAGGGACCGAAGAAAGGGGAAGAGGCTAGAATGAGGAGAAATTGACAATATAGCCTATTATTTAGGCTGGTGAATGTGAAGGTTACAGAGGACAGAGGAACTTATTAGTAGGACATATATTATAATTTTATCTTTGGGGATAAGTATGACCTTTCATCAGTGTTGTGACTGTTGTCATAAAGTATACTGAGCTAATCAATTCAATCATGTCTGGTGTCTTGAAATAAGAGAAATAAAGTTTAAAGATACGATATTGTTTAACTGTTAATTTCCGAGACCAATAGTTTATCATCTTCTCTAGTTTCATGCCCCTAGGCAAGTGGAAATGTCCGAGGACATTCATCTCGATATTGGGCTTCTTCTTCGAGCTTTCCATAGGCAATACATTTTTCTATTATCCAATCCAGCATCATCTCTCTTGTTCGCTTCCCTTTCATTTTTCCTTCGCAGTGAGTCTGCCCTCAGCCTGTGTCCTATTCCCACTTCATCTGTCTCTCTATTGCTGTGTGTTTCTTATCAGGGCTTTTTCTTCTCCGACCATTCAGATACATTGCCATGGTAGGCCTACAAGAAGATCATGACGCCCTAAAGCGCGGCTTACGTTATTTGAGTCTGCGACAGTCTGATATAATGTTATATTTTACTAGACCTGAAAACAGAAAGAGGAACTTCTAAATTTAAATAAATAAATAAAAGAATCGTGATGAACTGAGAAGAAAATTAAACAGAAATCTGTAGAAACGGACGATGAAACATTGATTATGGGGCGTGGTGCCGTACGAGACATAGACCATGAGATAAAAAAATTGAAGAAAAATTGGAGGCCTTCGAAATGTGGACGTGGAGAAGAATGAAGAAAATCAACTGGATGGAACACAAGCTTAAATATAACTATTTTGCAAATGAAAACGTCGTTCGTTCCTTCTGTCACTGTAGTCTGTAAGCTTAGACCTACGCTGCAGCGTCTTAAACTTTTCCTTAGAAAACAAATACACCGCAGAAGAAGCAACCATTGGCTTTACTCATTAGTAAACATGGTAGAATTATGTGCTTGGTGGAGGTTGTTGAACCGGTGACTGACGAAAGAGTGTCCGAAAGGTCATCACAGCACCTTGACCCGCACTAGCCTTAATTAATGCGGCCCTGAATACATGGTCAAGCCGAGCAGCTAACCATCAATTAAAAGCCAGACTTCCATTGTCAATGAAGAGACTTTAAAGCTTAAAGCTTTCGGTTGAAGAATAAACAGCTGCTCGTGTATTCAGACGACGGTTTTCTAACGAAATTCATTAAATCCAGCAGAGTTTCCGAGGAGTATTCATTACTTCACAGGTCACAGCATGTTATTCTCAGATCTTAGTTCCGCCTTTACCCCTGCTATTATAGATGTAGTCTAATTCGTGGTAAAAACCTAGAGAGGAAGAAAGACGCTATAAGCCAATGGATGTGTGATTCCCGGGAAAGCCTCATATATATAAATATATAGGCTAGATGAACATATATATTATATTTTATATATATACACTGTGTCCGGAAAAAAACAACCAGTTTTGTAAATATGAAAATAAATAGTAAATATTCATCGATTTTCACAATTCAAACACCATTTTAATCCTGACATATTTCTCTAACAATTGTGAAAATATAAAAGTTCCAGTCCAAATAATGACGTCATAATGACGTCAGTTGCATCAAAATGCATATAGCCGGCCATTCATGCATGGTTCGGTTGGTATTATTGGCTTTTGGTAAAACGGAAATCCATTTAATAGAACCAGAAGTGAAAATAAATGCAGCTTATTAGAGGGATTGTCTGCTCTATAAAAAAAGTGGTGCCTGATATCCGAGAATATTCGGAACAATAGCCTACACATTTCAACAAAATAGCGCTTCAGCTCACTGAGTTCGTGAATCTGTTGATCTGTTGACTAAAAAGACTCGGAATTCATTCATCTTAATCTTTGGCCGCAAAACGGCCGCCCGCTTAAATCCCACTGATAATAAGAGTTGGAGATTGATGGAGGAGAAGGTGCAGGCTACAAGACAAGGATAAGAGA